>JANKKI010000176.1:235000-237500 GCA_025175665.1 Cinchona pubescens | reverse complement strand
CGAATCGGTATATCAATATCGATTCGATCCGAGCTCTTGGAATTGGAATAAGTTTGGAAGTGGATCACGAAATCTTGGCGATCTTCTCTAATCTAATGAATGGGGAGTCTGCTTCATAATCATCCGCCCCCCACCCACCCCCTAAGTATATGCTTCAACAAGAATCATAGATTCGAAACCTCTAGTAAAATGCCCGCCCGTAACGTAACACAGTAGATAAAGTACATTACATAGTCCAGGGACTGATGACTTACCTATTTTGGAAACGTCCATTATGAAATGCCAAAATGGGTACTTGAATTCAATAAATAATAGACGCCTGTTGGCATTCCAGCCTTCCTTCTACTTTCAGGGCCTATCCGAAAGAGAAGAGAATCCAGTACTTCTTGGTTGTGAATATCTGAATTGGTTGTTCATTGTTCAAGAATTCTTGTTTAGGCAGTTCATAGCATCCATACATAGTGTTTTGATCTATACATTTGAATTCTTCTGATCTCATGTAATGTATAGTTCCATGGAGCTGTGGTTATACACATATAGAAGAAAGAAGCGTTTCCACGACTCTACCACCCAGTCAATTCTGTACTTAATCCCTCTTTCATGGCCACATATCTTTCTGTCTAAGGAATGGGAAATCTTTCTCCCGTTACATGAATCCAATTTTCATTTCATCCGGGAAAAGCCATCTTTTTCTCAACAATGTCTTTGTCATTTGATCCAATAGCGTTCCGTTAGATAGGAACAGATTTGATAAATACCTAACTCTCGGATAGAGTATTAGATAATAGGAGGATCTGTTTGTGAAGTAAGAAGCCCCTTTGACATCTCTTCATCTGCAAATAATTCTCGATGTGAAAACACAGAGCCGAGGGACTGATCTTTGAATAGGAAAAAGAGTGGATCTACAGGGTCCCAAATGAATTGACTTATTCGAAAAAGGCCTTGTTCTTTGGAAAATCTATCTCGTGTCTAGTACTACACGGTTCCATTCAGTTTGACAGAATCTAGGATTCTCATGATAGCTGGATCGAGTCTCTTATACATGATCGCTTGCCTGTAGATCCACTCTGGACCTATAAGGAAATCCCAATTCATTGGGCCTTTTGATACAATCAAATAGAAAGGCCCAAGGGTGCCATATTCTAGGAGCCCAAACTATGTGATTGAATAAATCCTCCTTTCTATCTGTTGTGGGTCAAGGGCTCATTCTCCCTCCCCCTCTTCAAACTCTCATTCGTATTTTTCATAGAGAAATCTCTGATCAAGGATAGAACAAGATCCGCTCTGCATCATATCTAAGGGATTCCTCGATTCGGGCCAAAGAAGCAATGTCACTCGATCATTATCAAACTTATACTGCAATCTTTTTCTCTCTATGAAGATCCCACCAGAGCGCCTTCTACTTCTAATAGGCCACGAACTAGATCTGAATCATTCTCAACGAGTCCATAAGAAATGATCCCACTTTTTTCATCGGGTCCGGGTAGAGACTAAAGATCTTGAGCGACCGATCTGGCAGAACAACCCAAAAGATAAAGAAGTATCGTTAATTTCTTCATGCTCGTTCCAAGTTCGAAGTACCATTTGTACAAATAAGAATCCCGTTCGTTACATGATTTCTTCTTCATATAGATAGATATAGGATCTATGGGGAAATTACTTAGAAGTACATTTTGTGCTACAGCCCCTAAGAGACAGGCAGCTTGTTCAAGAAGATAGAGATGACAGCTTGCAAATCTGAACCGATCTTACAGGATCCTAAATCCCAAGTTTGTCTATAAAGAGTGGATCGAATTGTATTAGTGTCTATAATTGATTTCTTCTGTGTAATACTAATCGATAGGGGCTCATTGGTAAGTGCTACAAGATCTCGTGCATTGGAACCCATGGTTATGGCCCGAATCCGTTAGTATGGAACATTTTCTTTTCCAAGTGAAATCCCCTAGTATATGAAAGAGTGAAAAAATGCTTTTGTTGTTGTGGAATAAGAAGCCTTCGTATCTTAATGCACGTATTTAATTTATTCGGTGCTATTAGAGCGGGATCCACTTTTTGGGGATTATGAGTCGAAGCAATAGCAAGATATTTCTAGTGGAACATCTTTCACTATTCCAAGAGAGATGGTTCACTAATAGACCAAGGGATAAGTAATCATGAATGTTTGGACTCCATATTATGCAAGGAGACATTGCTTTTGCTAATTCGAATTGTCTGAAGGGTGATATAAAATCGATCTATTTTCAGCATCATATCCATAGTTAGCGCATTCATCATAGTTAGCAGTTCCAGCTCCGTATCAAGGTCACGATCGATATCGTCACTAGCATCAATATCGTCACTATCATCAATATTGATATCATCAATAAGAAAACCTTTAGGCTTGTTATCCAGGAACTTGTTCAGAAATACCGTAATGAAAGGAACATAGGAGTTTGTTGCTAGGTATTTGACCAAATAGGGTCGTCCACTTCCTATAGAACCTATCACTAAAATACCCCTA
>JANKKI010000176.1:222500-227500 GCA_025175665.1 Cinchona pubescens | reverse complement strand
CCTCTGAAGCTGGAGGATAGCCTAATTATAGCCTAGGAGAGGCGAAGTTTTTCGGTTTTTCTGAGCTTATTATCTCCTAATCTAGCAGTAATACGAATTTGAGGGTTAACTAAGTGTTTTGGGGTTTTAGCTTGTCGAAGTTGGTCAGAAATTGTGAAAATGTCATTTTTGACCAAAGAGCTGTTGGTGTCGTTTTCTATCGTTTCGCGTCGTTTTCGCTTCCCTAGTCATTCTTTAACTTCTACATCTTTTCTAAGAGTCCTCTTATATCTGTTTTAGGTACCACGCCACCTACCGCTGGCGATCGCGTTCAGTGATCATTTGTACAATTTTGCTTTGATAGGTGGGTAACATAGACCCTCTTCCACTTGTATTTTGTTTAACGACTTTCGAAATATGTTTGGATGGATTTTAAAATGTGTATGATGTTTGGAACTGCACTTTTATCAAGTTTTGGAACTATTACATATGAAATCGGGACCAAGCTATTTTATGTTAATCAAATGATATGTTTGCAAACTCTTTTGATATGAAAGCATTTTATAACTGTTTTGGCTCATAAGTGACCTAGGTATATAATTTTGGATGTGTTTGGAAATGATGGATTGGTTATTTGCTTTAGCATACTATGTTTTGAAATGATTGGATCTTTTTGGCTATGTTTTGGACATGCCTGACGTTTAAATGGCATGAGACATTTTAGAAACTACTTATGATTATGGTTTATTGACGTTTAAATGGCATGAGACATTTTAGAAACCGCTTCATGACTATGGTTTTCATAAATGTTATTATCTTTATGTTTTCTTTTATCGAAATGCTTGGCCCCATTTGAAGAGCTTTTATGATATCCACGAGCTAGTTATGCTCACCCCACGTGATTTATAATTTTTCAGATTAGGTGCTCGTTTTGACTCTCCACGCGCGTTAGCAACTTTTAGATTTTCTCCATTTCACATTCTTGGTAGGACTCAGATAATCTTCCAAGCTTCTCTTTTGTTTGGAGAGGGGTCAATTAGATAGGTTTTGTATTGATGAACTTTGTTTTTGTTGTAGCATCTTTTGTACTAAGAAGGAATTTTGTAATTCGTATTTTTGTGGGAATGAAATATTCCTCGGTTTTATAGTTAAGAAATGGTTTGATGGTTCTATTACATTGCGGTTAAGTTTGTTGCTCTGTTCGTTTGTGCCTTGCGCTTTGGACTCGGTTTGCCATTAGCGCGTGATTGTTACGGTCCCGTTTTTGGGGCGTGACAGAACAAGTAGGGAATGTTGGGCTGAACCAAAAAAGTTTGGGTAAAGCTTATCTAAGCGTTGGCTAGGTAAGCGTCTGTAGTAAGAGGAGTAGTTAGGAACCCTATAGACCATCCCCATGGGGGTGGGGACAGGGAGAGCCCCAATTGGTAGAAAAAAACCCACAACCCCTTGGGGTTATCCTGCACTTGGAAGAAGAAGTCGAAAAAGGAATAAATATAGTGATAATTTGATTCTTCGTCGCCGTAGTAAATAGGAGAAAAAATAGAATTTTTTCACATCGTCTTTACAAAAAAAAAAAAAAATAACACAAAAGCAGAAAAAGAAATAATAGTAACTTGGTCCCGGGCATCTATCATTATACCCACAATGATCGAACATACCATTGCTATCCGTAATGGTAAGGAACATGTGCCTATTTATATAACAAATCGTATGGTAGGCCACAAATTGGGAGAATTTGTGCAAACTTTAAATTTCCGAGGACATGCAAAAAGCGATAATACATCTCGTCGTTAATATTAAAAATAAAAAAATGCTTATGAATATTCATTAATAGGAGGCAACTTTATGCTAAAAATGAAAAAAATAAAAGTATATGCTTTAGCTCAACATATATCTATGTAACCTGATAAAGCACGAAGAGTAATTGATCAAATTCGTGGACGTTCCTATGAAGAAACACTTATGATACTAGAGCTCATGCCCTATCGAGCATGTTATCCCATTTTAAAATTAGTTTATTCTGCATAAGCAAATGCTAGTTACAATATGGGTTCCAACGAGGTCAATTTACTGATTCACAAAGGAGTCATCATTCTCTTTGGTTTGCACAACCAAAAACTTATTCTGATAGTCTACAAGAGGATCAAAAAATAAGAAATTGTACTAAGAATTATGTACAAAAGAATGCGAAAATATACTATGGGGTAGAGGGCATTGCACAGGTTCAAAAAAGAATCAATCTGATCCAGGTGATCATTTTTATGGGATTCCACTTCATTACTGGAAAATTGACCGAGAGGAATCGAAGAACTACAGATGACTCTACAAAAAGAATTTGATGTCAATTGTGTGAATCGAAAACTTAACATTGCCATCACAAAACTTGCAAAACCTTATGGAAACCCTAAAATTCTTGCAGACTATATAGCCGAACAATTAAACTGAATAGAGTTGTATTTCGACACAGCAATGAAAAAAGCTATTGAATTATACCTCGATCTAGATGTACAAAAGGAATTCAAGTCCAAATTGCTGGGCGTATCGACGGAAAAGAAATTGCACGTGTCGAATGGATTAGATAAGGTAGGGTTCCCCTACAAACCATTCAAGCTAAAATTGATTATTGTTCCTATAAAGTTCAAATTATTTATGGTGTATTGGGCATAAAAATTTGGATATTTATAGACGAGGAAGAATAAACTTTTCAAACTCTATCTAGAAAGCTAAACCCTTTCATTCTTTTTCTCAAAACTAGCAATTCTAATTTTAATTCTATAAGGTTGAATAAAAATTTGATTAACCGTTTGATAAAATTGCTATGCTTAGTGTGTGACTCGTTGGTTTTTTAGGGTTCGAATTAAAAAACCAGCCCCATAATAAAAACTAATAACCAATCCATCACTTCGTATTATCTCGATCTAAAGCTAAAGAACCAGTCAAGATGTGATATATAGGTCACATCTTTGTAGCAACTGAAATTTTTTTGTTTTTTTAAAAAAAATCAATTTTATTTTAAGTTGTAAAGCAAAAGAGAGAAGAAAGTTGTAGATAAATGAAAGGATGAGAGAAAGAGAAAAAAATATCAATGATAAAGAATTCCAATCTGTAAGGTCTATGAGTGATCTCAAAAAAGGCAGTGTAATAAAGCTTCAATACTGATTCATCCATAATTAAATGACTATTCTTATAAAACTAGAACAGGAAAAAAAAATGAAGAGCTTCGAGTCAATAAAGACTGAGAAAATTGACTCAAGAACAAATTTCATTATGAGCTCCATTGTAAAATTTGGACCTAACCATTAAGTAAGAAGTGATGGGAACGATGGAAGTTGTGAATGTAAAAGATTTTATTAAAAGAATCTTAATAGCAGACTCATTGGTCGGGATGGCGGAACGAACCAGAGATCAATTCATCCATTCCGAGAAGTCACGAGACAATCCTAAATGGAAATTGAAATAGAAGAGTAAATATTTGCCCGCGAAAACTTTCTTTTTTTGGATTGCTAAATTTGAAAAACAATTTATAAAAAAAAAATAACAATAGGATTTCGAAAATAGAGAGTGTTTAATTATCTATTCAAACAAGATACACAAATTACTAATAGATTAGATGAAATCTCAAAGAATCTCACGATTCAATGTATTAAATAAATACATGTCTATTTTATTAATTAATTAAAATTCTATCTTACCTCAAATTAAATATTTTTTATTTTTGAATCCTTTTATTCATATTCGCGAGGAGCTAGAAGAGAAGAAATTCTCATGTCTGGTTTTGTAGTAGAGATGGAATTCAGAAAGAACCATCAATTATAACCCCAAAAGAACCAGATTTCGTAAACAACATAGAGGAAGAATGAAAGGAATATCTTATTGAGGAAATCATATATCCAGTACCGTCGTGGTGGAAAAATATGGGTACGTATATTTCCAGACAAACCGGTTATAGTAAGACCCGTCGAAACACGTATGGGCTCGGGGAAAGGGTCCCTCGAATATTGGGCAGCTATTGTTAAACCAGGTCGAATACTTTATGAAATAGGCGTATAAGAGACTGCGCTTTCAAATACAGCATCTATATGATAAGCATCAAAAATGCCTACGAACTCAATTCATTATTTTGGGATAAAGGATAAATTAAAGTAGAACCAAGAGATATGGGTCTTGGGAAATTGCAAATTTTTTTATTTTAGACAAAAAATATTTCTTTTTTTTCTTCGTCTTTTGCATTGAAAGAATAGATTACAAAATGATATGATTCAACCTCAGAGCCATTTAAATGTAGAAGATAACAAGGGCTCGAGAATTGATGTGTATTCGAAATCATAGGAGCTAGCAATTGTCGATATGCTCATATTGGTGACATTATTATTGTTGTGATAAAAGAAGCAGTACCAAATATGCCCCTAGAAAGATCAAAAGTGGTCAGAGTTGTAGTTGTGCGTACCTGTAAAGAACTCAAACGTGACAATGGTATGATAATACGATATGATGACAATGCTGCAGTTGTTATTGATCAAGAAAGAAATCGCAAAGGAACTCAAATTTTTGGTGTGACCGCCCGGGAGTTGAGACAATTACATTTTACTAAAATAGTTTCATTAGCTCTCGAGGTATTATAAACCAAGACCATGATATGTTTATAGTGGGGTATTTGAAAGAAATAGATTAACAAATAGATTGTATCTCACGTATATACTTTTATTAATTATTCATAAACAAACAAATAAGTAAAAAAAAGAAAGACATGTTGATTATATCAAATTTGGAGTCAACAATTTTAGTTCATCATGGGTAGGGACACTATTGCTGAGATAATAACCTCTATACGAAATACAAAAATGCTGATATGGATAAAAAAAGAGTAGTTCGTATAACATCTACTAATATTGCCGAAAATATTGTTAAAATACTTTTATGAGATCGTTTTATAGAAAACGTAAGAAAACATCGAGAAACCAACAAATATTTGTTGGTTTTAATGCTGCGACATAGAAGGAATAGGAAAAGACCCTATAGAA